>JABWTJ010000453.1:0-46908 GCA_016801875.1 Solanum sitiens | reverse complement strand
GTGGAGGCAAGATCTTCTTTTCTTGACAAGATCAAGGGAAAACAGTTTGATGATGAAAAGCTAAGTCGAATTCGGGATACGGTGTTGCGAGGCGAGTCTAAAGAGGCAATAATTGATGAGGAAGGTGTCTTGAGGATTAAGGGAAGGGTATGTGTGCCTCATGTTGATGATTTGATCCACACTATCCTTACAGAGGCTCATAGTTCCGGATATTCTATACATCCTGGTGCAACCAAGATGTACCGTGACCTAAAGCAACACTTTTGGTGGAGTAGAATGAAGCGCGACATTGTTGATTTTGTTGCCAAATGTCCAAATTGCCAGCAAGTAAAGTATGAACACCAGAGGCCCGGAGGAACACTTCAGAAAATGCCCATTCCTGAATGGAAGTGGGAGAGAATTGCAATGGACTTCGTGGTTGGTCTTCCAAAGACATTGGGTAAGTTTGACTCTATTTGGGTAATTGTGGACAGATTAACTAAGTCTGCTCACTTCATTCCGGTCAAGGTGACCTACAATGCAGAGAAGTTAGCCAAAATCTACATCTCAGAAATTGTTCGATTGCATGGAGTTCCACTCTCCATTATATCAGATAGAGGTACGCAGTTTACTTCTAAGTTCTGGAGAACATTGCACGCGGAATTAGGTACTAGGTTGGACCTTAGTACTGCATTTCACCCTCAGACCGATGGTCAGTCTGAGCGAACGATTCAAGTGTTGGAGGATATGCTTCGCGCATGTGTGATTGAATTTGGTGGTCATTGGGATAACTTCTTACCCTTAGCGGAGTTTTCATACAATAATAGCTATCACTCCAGTATTGACATGGCCCCATTTGAAGCATTGTATGGGAGGAGATGTAGGTCTCCCATTGGTTGGTTTGACGCATTTGAAGTTAGACCTTGGGGTACTGATCTGTTGAGGGATTCATTGGAGAAGGTGAAATTTATTCAAGAAAAGCTTTTAGCAGCTCAAAGTAGGCAAAAGGAATATGCAGATCGAAAGGTTAGAGACTTGGAGTACATGGAGGGTGAACAAGTCTTGCTGAAGGTTTCACCCATGAAAGGGGTGATGCGGTTTAGAAAAAGGGGTAAGCTAAGTCCAAGGTATATTGGGCCATTTGAAGTACTTAAGCGAGTAGGGGAGGTGGCTTATGAATTAGCCTTGCCTCCAGGGCTGTCAGGAGTACATCCGGTATTTCATGTGTCTATGTTGAAAAGATACCATGGGGAGGGAAACTACATCATTCGTTGGGATTCGGTTCTGCTTGATGAAAATTTGTCTTATGAGGAGGAACCTGTTGCTATTTTAGATAGAGAAATTCGCAAGTTGAGATCAAGGGAGATTGCATCTATCAAAGTTCAATGGAAGAATCGACCAGTTGAAGAGGCCACTTGGGAGAAGGAAGCTGATATGCAAGAAAATATCCGCATCTGTTCACAGATTCAGGTACTCCCTCTCATCCTTGTCTTTCTTCTTTTGATCGTTCGAGGACGAACGATGGGTAAATTGGTATCTATTGTAACAACCTGCTTAGTCGTTTTGAGCAGCAGATTTTATTTCTGGAAAAACTGTCTGAGACGACGTATCCAACGACGGACCGTCATGGGCACGACGGACCGTCGAGGGTGTCTCGTTCCAAACACTTGGAATTCTTATATTTGAGTGATGAAATCGACTCTCTGAACCTGTGACGGACCTCAGGACGGACCGTCCTAGACATGACCGAGACCTGTTGTGAGGGTTCCCTTTTCAAAACACTTCAACTCTTGAGACTTGGGTACGTGGAGCAATTCTCTGTCCGTCGTGACGGAAGTGCAGGACGGACCGTCGTAGGCACGACGGACCGTCTCAGACTCATCAAGGAAATTGAGTCTCTGAAGTTTGTGACGAACCTGCAGGACGGACCGTCGCAGGCACGACGGGCCGTCACAGGTTGCGTAATCCCAGTCTGGGTCGGATTTCTGGGTAAGTTTTAAAGGGGCATTTTGGACTATTCCTGCTATAATTATGAATTTCGTGGGTTAATATTAATAACTCAAATTCTTGGGGTGTAAAGGAGATAACCTTGAGTTAATTAGTGGGTTAATTCCTCATCTTTTATACTTAATTATATGCTAATTAAGGGAAAAGAGAGAGTTTTTGAAAAGAAAAATAGAGAGAACAGGAGAAGAACGATCGATATGAGAGAGACAAACAAAAAGAGGAAAAAAAGCTTTGAGAGATTGCTTTCTGGATCAAGAATACCCTTGGTGAAGTAGGTTATGGTTTTGATACGAATTCATAGTAACTCTTATGTGAATGATGTAATGGGTAGTAAGTTGTAACCCTTCTATAGCTTAATGGGATGCTTGCATGACTGTGAGTAATGTGATTGTGATAAATAGCAGAATGAAGCTTGTTGAATCCAAAATGCTTGAATACCCTAATTCTACCTGGTAATTGATGTGCCTGGTTATAAAAAAGGCGTTGAATTAATTGATAGAATATGTTAGGGAGCGGAGTGTCACGTTCCACACATAGTATTAGGGGATCGGGTGTCACGAACCAACACTTAAAGTAAGGGACGAGTTGTCACGTTCCGACACATAGTTTAGGGTATCGGTGGTCACGAAACGAAACGTAGAAGTAGGGATCGGATGTCCTTCCCGACACATAGTATTAGGGGATCTGTGTCCAACCGACACGTAGATTAGGGGATCAGAGTGTCACGTCCGACACAATTAGTATAGGGGGATCGGGTGGTCACAAACCGACACGTAGAATTTAGGGGAATCGGAGTGTCACATTCCGACACATAGTAGTAGGGATCGTGTGTCACGAACGACACGTAAATTAGGGGATCGGAGTTCACGTTCCGACCATAGTATTAGGGGATCGGGTGTCACAACCGTACACGTAAATTAGGGGATTGGAGTGTCACGTACCGACACATAGTAGTAGGGGATCGGAGTGTCACGTACCGACACAAGAGGAAGAAAGATAATGAATCTTGAGAGATGTTAATATACTCAATGTAATGAACCTAATTTCCCAAATGAGTGTGGTATTGAGGCTTGAGTCCTCATGGATGAACTTGGTAGTACTTATTGATGATTATAGTACTTGTTGCTACATGTTGAGTATTGTAGTTGATTTATGATATGAACTGATATATACTGTTTTCTATTTTGAGTTGGCCGATGATACCTACTCAGTAGTTGTGTTTTGTACTGACCCCCTACTTGTTGTTTCTTTCTTTGTTATTTGGGGAATGCAGCAAACGTACCGTCGTCTTCAACTCAACAGCATTTAGGCCAGTCTTCATTACACCGGATTTCAGGGTGAGCTAATGCTTCTAGCTTGGACTGGATCTTCTCTTCAATGTCTTGATGCCTTGAACTTCCGGCATGGACTAGCCTTTTATTTATTTTAGCTTCTTAGATACTTTTAGATTAGTAACTTGAGGATAGATGTTCTTGTAATGATGACTTCCAGATTTTGGGGATAATGAGTTATAAATTTTAAAAGTTATTTAATTGATTTCGTTAATGAGTTTTAAGTCTTCAGCTTTGTATTTTGTTCAATATGTTGGGGTTTTAGATTGGTTGGTTCGCTCACATAGTAGGATAAGTGTGGGTCCCACTCGCGGCTCGATTTTGGGTCGTGACAAAGAAAGGGGTAAACGTCTTCTTGAGGATGTTCCTTCTTCGTTTTCACTTTTTGGCAAAGTGACAGCCATTAACGGATTTGATAAGTCTTTACCGGCTACCGTTTGAACCGGACTAGCTGTATCTTTATCCGATACAGTGGATTTATTTACATTCAGGGGGGAATGTACACCCGTCTCATCCATTTTTAGTGGGGATGGAGAACCCTGTATATTGATCTGATTATTTTTGATCTTCAAATCATTCTCCATCTTTGTAATCTTGTCTTTCAGCTGGAGATTTTCTTGTGCTAATACTTCATTCTTATAATTTAGTCTTTTGAAAGCTTCGGTCATTGAAGAACAATGATCGCAGAATATAATTTTATCTGTGTCTTTCTGAATATGATATTGAGGAATTTTGTCTGGATTTTGTTTAAGAGAGGGAGAGATATAGTAGTTTGGACCTAATACTCCCCTAGCGTAGTCTAGTGCTTCAGTAAAATCATTAAAACCTTTAAAAAGAGGTTTAGAAAATCCTTTTATAGAATCTAAAACTTCTATCCAGGTCTGAAAAATTTCATTTATTCTACCATGAATAACAACATAATATTTAAATTTATTTTCTTTGTTTTTACTATTAAAGTAGAATCCTAAGGCATTTAAAACTGCAATTATATATTTAGTGTCTTTCTTATTATGAGCTATCCATATATTATCTATTAAACATTTCTGTTGTTTATCTATCTGGTATATAGGTAGACTTCTAAAAATTAAATTAGATGATTCGTATGCTATTAAATTATGTTGTCCAAATTGTAGTCTTTCTATTCTATTATCATCTATTCTATTTAGTGGTCTAAAATTTAAATTAGATAATACTGTCTGTTTATATAAGTCTGAAAAATCTGGGGTTGGAGGTTGAACTCCTTTGCCCTTGTCTTGGAAAGATGGTCTCATTCTGAAAAATTTAAAATTTAAACTTTAATCAATAATCTACTCAATTGGTCTGCAATACTATATCATTTCCTTTAATATGCTCAAAAATTATAGAATTATAAATTGATATAGTATCTAAAAAATTTAGCCATCTTCTTCTACTACTAGTTTTATCATTGATTTTCTGGTGAAATTTTACTATAGCTTCACAATCTGTTCGTATTAATATTTCTAATTTATTTAAAATATAAATTCTGAAGCTATTTAATCCATATATTATAGCTAAAATTTCGACATCTATACTAGCTATATTACCTTTTTCTTTAAATTTTCCACTTTGATAGGCACATATTTTTTCTTCTTTTTTAGAGCTATATTTATGTGGTTTTGATTTTAATACTGCACCCCATCCGTCAAAACTTCCATCTGTCTCTATTATTAAATAATCTGATTCTAATGGCATATTAAGATCAGGTATATTTTTTATTTTTTCTTTTATTTGTTGTACTAATTTTATGTCTTCTATATTGAAATTTCTTTGCCCTTTAGAGCCTGTTTTAGAATATAATGGTCCTGCTATTTTACCTAAATCTTTAATAAATGGTCTTGCATAATTAATTATCCCTAAGAATTTTTGTAACTCTTTTAAAGTATTTAATTTATCTGGCATATCTAAAGCTTTTTTAGCTATATGGGGTTGTAGCTTAACTTTTCCTTCTCCTAAAGTAATTCCTAAAAAATTGATATAATTTTTACATAATTCTATTTTCTTTTTACTAATTATTATTCCATTATCAACAAATAATCTAAAAACTGTTTGTAAATGTCCTAAATGTTCTTTTATATCTTTACTGAATACTAATATATCGTCTACATATACTAAAACAAATCTTTTATATTCTCCAAATATCTGATCCATTTTTCTTTGAAATATTGGAGGAGCTGTTTTTAATCCAAATGGCATAACTAACCATTCAAAATGTCCTTCAGGACAAGTAAATGCTGTCCATTCTATACTATCTGGATGCATTTTTATTTGCCAATATCCTGACTTACAATCGAATTTACTAAAAATTGTTTTACCTTGAATTCTATTTATTAATTCTGTTTTATCTGGTAATTTATATCCATCTGTTCTAGTATTATCATTTAATCTTTTGTAATTTATAACCATTCTAGCTTTTCCTCTAACTATTTCATTATGATTTCTTACCATAAATGCTGCTGATCTATGTTTAGAAGTAGATCGTCTTATTACTCCTAATTCTAATAGTTCTTTAATTTGTATTCTAAAATCTTCTAAATCTTGGTTTGTAGCTTCTATTGAGGCTGTTTTTATTATATATTCTGGATTGATTATATCTAACTTACATACTATTTTATTATTTTCCCAATGTTTTAAGGGTTTTTCTCCTATTATTTCTATTTGATCTAAAATTTTTACTATATTATCTAAATCTTGTTGATTTCTTATTTGTCCTATTGTTTTAATTCCTGTCTTGAAATTATATAATTCTGTTTCAGTTTCTATTAAAACATAGTTTTTATTAACTATATCTTCTTCATCTGATTCTAGTATTTCTTCATATAATATATTACATCCTGTTTTTATACATTGTATATTATTTTCACAATTATCACAACATTTTTCTTTATGTCTTATTTGAGTATTAATTTTGTTAGTTAATACAGAAGTATAAGTAATATTTTTCATGAAAAGTATTCCATCACTTGTTATTATGGTTCCTCCTTTATTATATAGTATGAAGTCTAGTCCTAAAACAAAATCTACTCTTATATCTAAATCTCTTACCCATATTTTATCCATCTTATAGGTAGGTTTATAGAATTCTGAACAAGTATTTAAAAAACTAACTTGTACTTTATCTATGTAATATTTGTATATATTATGTGTTCCATCCATTTGCATGGCTGCAAGTGGTTTTTCTAAAGTCTTTATTAATTCTGGTGGTACTATTTTCTTATTTAAAATACTTTTCGTACATCCTAAATCTATTAGTGCTAAAGTCTCTAGTTCATATTTTCCTATTTGAAGTCTTGCTAATACTTTAACTGTATTTATATTTTTGTCTTGATTACATATTAGAGTATTAGATTCTTCATTCATTAACTCCTGATTATCTAATGGTAGTTCTTGTTCAATATTTTTTCCTTTTTCTAATCTTAATATTCTTTCTTCTAATTCTTTAACTTTTGCCTCTAATACTGATACTTTTAAATTTATTAAAGGTTCAGTTGTATTTATTTCTTTTCTTTTTTGAATTATTAGTCCTAACTGTGTTTCTATGCAACTTATACATCCTTCTAAAAAACATTTGTTACATTTAGCTCTTTTATATTTACTTGGATACCATTTACACCAATTACATGGGTTACTATCTAGTCCTGTGTCTTTTTCAAAATTATGTTCACATTCTATTATATTCATAAAATTAATTTGTAAATCATCTATATTTATATTTTCTATTCCTATTTCATTAATTAATTCTTCTCCTTCTGAATTAGAAGAGTCTTCTTCTTTATTATTTTCTTCTATATCAATACTTACTATAGAGTAAATACTTTCATTATCTGACATATATTCATCTACATTTAATAATGCTTCGTTAAATTCTTCTACTAATTGAGCATTTCTAGTTTTTGCTTTATATCTTTTAGGACAAGTATTTGCTAAATGTTCTATACTTCCGCATGTAAAACATTCTAACTTATTCTTATAATTTCTATCTGTTCTATATTTTCTAACATGTCTATCCCTATTTAAATAGGGTTTTCTGGCTGAGGATTTCCTAAGAAAATATCCTTTTTTATTATATTTCTTATTATATTGTGGATTATATATTTTTATATCTTTTCTTTTTGTATTGAGTTTTATCATAATTTTGTGTTGTATATATTATGTCTTTACAGAAATTCATTTCATTCTGTTTTAATTGTTTTTGTATTTGTAAATTAGTACATTTTTCTTGTAATACTTCCATTATATGTTGTATTCTATGTCCTATAGACCATTTTGCTTGAGGGTTTTGGGCTACTCCATCTCTTTTGGTCCATCTATCTTCTATTTCTCTTCCTAAAGCTCCAGGTAATTTATTAAATAATTTCTTACCTAGATCTTGATCAAATGCATTTCCACTAATTGTACAATAATAGAAATAATCATTTAAAAATTTCTTTATATAATACCAATTACTTATACTTAATTGTTCTAGTTTTATTACTGCATTTCTTTGTAAAGCTACTAATCCACTATTTGGATCTTCTCCTGTTATTAATGTATGTATTTTATTTGTAAAATTATACGGGTTTGGTCCTAATGATACTAAATACTGAAATTCTGATGGGAATTCTACTTTATAAGCTTCCCATAGAGCTTTAGTTGATTCTCCTAAGAATGTCTCTAAGTATTTATACATTGTTTCTGCATCAGTTTCTGTATAATATTTTATAAAGTCTGCTACTACTATTCCTTTCCATAAGTCTATTACTGAATTCCATCTTTGTGGATCATGTGCAGCTATGTTTAGAATTTTTCCTTTACTTCCTCCTTCCTGGAGTATTATTGGTTCTTCTATAGGCATTCTTTTTCCCATAGGTTTAACTTCTGTTATTGGAACATCTCCTTGTCTATATACTCTTCTACGTGGTATATTTCCTGTACTATTATCTGCAGTATAACCTTGTTCATTTGTTCTTTGAAATGGACTACTAGAACTTGCTGTTTCCATTAATTCTTTTTGACTATATATAGATTCTAATTCTGATATCTCACTATCATTTTCTTGTATTTCAGTCATTATATTATCTATTTTTTCGGATTTTTCTTGTAAACTTTTTTCTAATCTATAACCCTTATTATCTGTTCTTTTTTTACATATTTTAAAATGAGATATTACTTGTTCTAGATTCAAATCTTTTAATTTACATCCTTTGCATGTAAATAATCTATTTTTATTATTTTTACATATTTCTTTTGCTTTTTCTATAGCTAAATCTACTTCATAATCTTCATCTAATATTATTTCTATATTCATACCTTCTAAAGGCATTTCTTCTACAACACTTTCTTCTTCAAAGTCTTTTTGAGCTTCATAATTATAGTCTGTAAATCTAATTGAAGGTTCTCCTTTAGAATTTGTATATATTAAATGATTGTCTGGATTTAAGGCTTCTTTTTCTTTAAAATCCCCTAATTTCCATTCTAAACCTGCATAGTCTTCAGGATTTATTTTTATAGGTTTTATTAATTTTATTCCTTTATTTCCCATTACTTCTACTACGTCTTTTATTTGTAATTTAAATCTAGTATTACTACTATCTGTCATTTTTCCTAAAAATCCTACACATATTAATAAATTTTTTCCACTATGCATTTCTTCATATCCTTTAGTTTGTATTCCTATTCTAATGTGATTTCCAAATTCATTTAAATTCATCATAAAATCTGGGCTTATATAAAAAATTCCTCCATTATTAGTCATATCTACTTCTGTTAATCCTATTATTGCCTTTTTTATGTCTGACCATCTTTTATCATATATTTTAATTAATGTTTTTGTTCCTAAATTTTTTCTAGTTAATCCTTTAATTCCTATAACTATTAATCCCATATGCATTAAATCTTTTTTAACATATTTTATTTCTTTTACAGATTCTTCATTTATAAGGGGCAAGGATACAGAAGTTTTTCCTAATACTGATAATTGTTCTTCTCTATAATGTCTATATAGTTGGGATTTTGAACTTGTATTATATAAAACTTTTGGATTTAATAAATTTAATTGATTTTGTTGGAATATTTGTATATCTTTATCTGTATCTATTATTTCATCTAATTGTTGATTATTATCTTGTTTTGTTTTTCTATTTAATATTCTTGATATAAAATTATTACTTATTTTATTCTGGGTGTAACTTGGTCCTGGTCTTTCTGGTCTTTTATCTCTTGATCTAGTTGGAAAAATGTCCATTTTTTCTGTTTTTTAATTATTTTTTCTGTTTGAGGAGTAATTTCTATTTTATTTAGCTTTTCTATTAATTCTTCTACTCCACTTGTAATATTTTTAGCTTCTGATTTTTCTTTTTTATCTATCTTATTATGTAATTGTAGTAAAAGTGCAATTATTATATTATTTTGTTTTATGATAATCTGATCTGATTTTGAAGGTATATTAAATTCTTTTTAATCTAATGGGAGAGGTATTCTTTTTTCTATTAATGTTATTGCGTCTTTATATGTCTCTGTTTCTATTAAATCTATCATGAAAGAACTATTTCTTTTATTGATGCTAATTCTGTCTTTATCTCTTGTAATTTTATAATTAAAGTATTATTAACTTCTTCTTTTAATCTATAATTTAATTTTTTAGTTAATTCAACTCCTTGTTCTTTTAAATAATCTAAATTTTCTTCTATCTTATTAAAATTTAGTTTTTGTCTATTTTGAGTTTCTTCTTGTTCACTTAATATTTTTATAATTTTGTTATTATTTTCTTTAATCTTTTCACTAAGATTTATTATTAAATCTATTAAAGTATTATATTGAGGATCTTCTGTATGTAGGATATGATCTCCACTATCAAAATTACACTTAATAATATTTTCTCCTTTTCTCTTAAATCTTTTTTCTATAGTTATTTGTAAATCTAAATATTCTATACTTTTTAATGAAGCTATTTTTACTATTATTATCCTAAAGTAGTTGGTTTATAATATTCACTAAAAAAATTTATTCTTTTAGTATACCTATCAATATCACTAATAAGTCCTTGTAATTCCCACTTTAAAGAATTTATATATTCGTCGTTATTTATGTTATATTCGAAATAGAAATTTTTTGGTTTAAAGAATTCGTTTTCGTATATATATATATATGCTTCTATTGCTTTTAGTGCTCTTTGTAAACGTTGTTTTTCTTTAATATCTCTATATAATATCCAATAGTTAAATCTTATACGTTTAGCAAAAGGAAGATTTCTCATATATGTTTTTTAATTAAAATATTTCTAGATATAAAATGTCTTACTAATTTCTTTTCTAATATTTTAGCTAAGAAAAATATATAATCTAATTTATTACTAATTTTTGTTTTAGAGGTTATTGAGCTTGTTATTTTTAGATCTTTTAATAATTTTTCTGATTCTAAATATAAATTTAATAATTCTCTTTTTACCTTTTTATATTCTTTAGTATTTTTATAGGGTCTTCTCATATATTATCCTACAGAATTATAATAATAAGGACTATTTTTAATAATTTTAATTATATTAATTACTTCTGTTTCTTCAAAATTTATTATATCTAATTCGTTACTTATTTGATTTTGATTATGTCTAATAATTTCTCTAAGATTATCTAAGGGATCTTTATATGTATGGGTTAAAGATAGTCTTAAATCTAAAGTAAGAAGATGTCTTTCTAATGATTTTTTATATAATCTTACTGTCTTTAAATGTTGTCTATTATAAAATAAGGTTTTATGACAAGCAAAAGTCTTTTTAGAATAATAATCTTTTTTCATGTAATATTGTTGGTCTATTCAAGATCACTTGCTCTGATACCAAATGAGAGGAGGGGGGTATTTCAATAAATATTTAAATAAAATTTTCGTTTAAACTTGTAAATTGTAAAATCCTACTCAGTACTCCTTCACTCTTTTGCTGTAATATGTAAATATCAATTTAGTTTCTAGTTTTTCTTCCCTTATATAAGTATATATATATATATATATATATATATATATATATATATATATATATAATATATATATCATCGTTCTATAGAATTCATCGTTTTATATATATATATATATATATATATATATATATATATTTGTATATATATATATATATATATATATAATGTTTAATGACTACATGTGTGATTTGGAATAAAGTAATTCACATCTTCTAGGTAAGAAACTAAAGAGTTCCTTTGATTCTCCCCATAAATGAATTTTCCCTTTCACCATTTTTTAAACTCAAAAAATAAATAATCAAAATTCTTGAATAATTTTTTTTCAACAACAAATTATTTCACATGGATAAGCAACAAAGAGTTAGAATAGTGATGAATAAAGGAAGGGAAAAGATAGGAGTTACGTTACCTTGGTTGTGTGACACATCTTGTATGAGAAGAAGAGAGATGAGAACGTTGAAATAGGGAGTTTGTACAATCACAAGAGAAGAAGGAGTAGAGTAACATTCAGTCGTGAGCAAGGAGGCATCATAGTAAGAAGAAATGAAAGTGAGCTGAAGAGGATGTTGAAGTTAGCTTTTATAGATAGGGTTAATGAAAATGGGCTTTACCCTAATCAGATTAGGTTGGGCTTGGGACAAAACTTTTTTTTTTTGATAATTAATAATGTAATGACCCGAAAAGTTATATTTGGATATTTTTTATAAAATTACCGTTTTATCACTCTCGAGAGTTGTCTCGAGTTATTTGTGGTCAGTCAATAAAGTGTGTTTTAAAATTTTAAACTCTTCGATAACTATGATTAGTTAATTGATAAATATTTATTAAATAGTTGATGGTTAATGAGTCAAGTTCAAAATTAATTTACCATCTTATACCTACTTGACCCATGTAATAAATTACATTAAAAAGGGTTTATTAAATTTTGGTCATAACAACAAAAGTATCCTCTTGAAAACTCGGCACAACTAGCGGAAGAACGGCGTCTAGAAGGTTAGTATTAACCGCATCAAATATAAGGAATAGTGCATATATAGTGAATTCATATTAGTATTAATATTATAATGGGGAAATTGAATTGCAAGAATTGTGTAATTGCAATGTATATTAATTCTTAATGTTATGGAACAAGAGCTAGTGGTGTAATAATTGCTTACTGATGACTACTGGGTGGAAGACATGTGTATTGTGAGATCCATATTATCAGCCACGCCATTATAAAGTTTGTAGTAAATTGATGTATGTCTTCAAGGATTTTCTAAAAAATTAGAGTTTGGCTTCTGCACTTTTCTGTCATTAAAGTTACTGGCACGTAACTTAGGTTTTGATTTTAGATTTTTCTTATTATTATCATATTATAATTCATGTTATGATATATTGACATATGTGTTAAATAGTGGGTGTATTTGGATATATAAAAATCATTAAAATTATGTTATTTGGAGATATTAAGACTAAACTCTAGACTTGAAACTTAAGAATTTGATTATATATTTTCAGTGAGTTCTTGGGTCTAGAATAGACCTATAATAATATGGGTGTTGTTATTGTCGAAATCTTATTGTAATTATTGATGTGAATAGATTTCTTTGAGTTGGAAGTACAACGAAAAAGGGAAGGCTCAAATCACAGAGTGATTGTTGAACTAATTGAGCCAAGTGGATTTCTAAACCCTTTCTAATTGTATGAAATGCGTGTATTTCCTTGTGGTAAATGTTTGGGAGTAATGGAAATTGATGATGGGTTGACTTGTCCACATTGATTAATTCTAATAATGAAAAAGGGGTAACAAAAGGCAATGTGATTAATTGTTTATGTGTGCTGTGTTGAGAAAGGTTTGAAAGACTTGTTGAATCATTGTTGATATTGTATCGTTATTGTGTTGTTGTGAATTTTGCAATGTTATGAAAATGGTCATATTCTCTTTATTTGTATGAACATATCATTTGCATTATTCTGAGACTTGGTTGTGACAAGTGTGATGTGCATTGAGAAAGAATGAGAACCTAAAGAGGATGTACCCTTTCGAGGGACGTATCGCGTGCCGCGATGGATACTATATTTTGAGGGACGTATCGCGTGCCACGATGGTTATTATTATCGACGGTCGTATCGCACGCTGCAGTGGATGCATGGATAGATATGTCCCCCATGGGTCCCGGACTGAGAGACATCGGGTTGTATCACTAGGTCAGACATGCATCATATACTTGACATTGCATTGCACTGCATTGCACATACTTATCATTAGTGAACCTGATATAGTGTTTTGCTGATCTTGTTGAAGTGTTGTTGTTGAGGATATGTAACTTGTTGAAGTGTTGTTGCTTGAGGATATGTAATTTGTCAAAGTGTTGTTGTGGAGGATATGCAATTTGTCTAAGTGTTGTTGTTGAGCTATGTGCTATGTAAACTGTGAGCTGTTAGGTTGGGCTGATTTTTTTATGCATTTTGTAGTTGTGGAGGTTCGGTTGGGGTGGTAGGAGTACCCATATTTTGTTCCCTTAGCTTATGTTTAGGTATTTTCTTGCTGAGTACCGTGTGGTTTGGTACGCATCTATCTCTTCTTTCTCGAGGCTTTTTGGTGACTTGTGAGGTAGTTGTTTGTCGTCTCAACAGACTTTCATTCTCCTTAATTATGATCTAGTTCTATTCTAGAAACAAGTTCATTGAGACTAGTGTTTTCTTTTGATTCAATTGTAAAACTTTAGAGGCTTGTATACGTGACACCAGATTTTAGGGGTATTTTGAAGTTGATAGTAAATGTTTCGCATTTTTATTGTAATGGATGAGTTTTAGGCTGACTTGTCTTGGTGGGATAAGACGAGTGCCATCACTTCTATTTTTGGGTCGTGACAAAATGGTATCAGAGCCCCAGGTTCATAAATCTCACGTGTTTACAAGTCGAGTCTAAGTAGAGTCTCGAGGATCGGTACGGGAACGTCTGTACTTATCTTCGATAGGCTATAGTGACTTTTTGGAAAAATCTTCACTTCTTGAATCTCTCTCGTGTGTACTTGATCCTACTTTGATTCTTGCCGCTTTATTCCATTCACTCTCACTTATATGATGACTCGTGCATAGTTCCTCATGTGAATAGTTGATGTCGTGTATGACTTACACATTAGATCTGGTATTAAGGTGGAAATAATATACTTTTTATAAAGATGTATGGTTAGATTTAGACTGTTCACCAATTTGAAGGGGTTGTGTAAGGTTAGTTATCCTAGTAAAATGAATAGTACTTGTATGGTATATACGATAATTAGAGTGATTTAACAATTGAAAATAAAATGATTAAAAGGACGGCTAGATAATGAGCACGTAGCTTTGCAAACTACAATTAGTATAGTTATCATAACATGAATGGGTTGCCTAGATAATGGTGAGAATAATGATGCACCAATTAAGGTTGGAATTTCTACTACAATAGTATCAATGGTTACTTGGTTAGAGTTAAGGAGTGTGTTACTTATGATATTGACCTGACTTGAAAGAATTCATATAGCTTGGGCTAGATGTGAAACTAATTTGCTAATATTTAACATCTATTTGATGGGTAGAAATGTGTGATCTATTTGGATATGATCTTCTCGATAGGTATGATGTGTTCTAGTGGTGGATGTAATGGATTTCACGATATGGTGTTAGTGTTATATTAAAATGGATATGTTTATTGTTAAGCATGAATACTAACTACATAAGGAGTTATTAGTTGTATCACATGCTTGCCCAATGAGTTTGATGTTGCATTCACATTTGAGAAACCAACTGGTTTGCTACTATGGATATTTGAGTTAAGCATCATTTATAAGAAAGCTTTTAGTGGTGGATCTTTGGTACGATATTGATGTGTTTAGGTTGGAAAGTGTATCTCAAGAATTTTAAATGAGTGGTGATATGATCATAAGTTCCATGAAAGTGAATCGATATTAGGATAGCAAGCTTATAGGTAGAGGAAGTCTTAACGAGTATCCTTGTGATAAGGTAATTGAGAATTTTAGTACAAAAGTGCGTATAAAATTGAGTTAGTCTTTTGAATTTGATTGGTATAGTTGTGTTGGGATTTCAGGTCGATGATGAGGTTGACTTTGTGATGAAGGCAAGGTCTAACTGGGCATAGTGGTAATAAGAGTTCGTGATGGATTGTAATTAGGATGCAGCTATATGATAAAGATTGTTGGCTAAATGTATTTTGTATGGCAATGACAACTTGCAAGTATCTAATATTATGATTTGCCATTATTTGGTGAGTAGCGTGGTTGCAAGAAAAATTGTAGGAGGTGTAGAAACACCGCTCGAATAGAATTTAAAGGAACTAGTGTCAGAATTAAAAAATAATAAATTAGTGTAATATAGTGTAGGTTTCGGAAAGAGGTGAGAGTGAGAAATTTTCTCTGACTGCAAGGGCTAAGGAGGTTCTTCAAAGGGGTTGATAATTGGGTTTAGGGATATGTGATTTAATCTGTTTTTCTCTGATTATGGTAATATATAGTGTCACAGGATCATCATATGGGGTAAAAACTGTTGGATAAAACTTGAGAAATGAGTGTACAAACGTTTAGCTCGAGTATGATGATTAGTTATTTTGTGATTTTGAGTTTGATAATGAGTATGGTAGGATTTTTAGCGAAAGATATTATAAGGTCGATGGAAAGGTGATCAATGATAAGCTAAGATACATGAATTTATAACAAATTCCAAGATATGAGCTAATGTTGATAGATAATGGAATTGTGTTACATCGTTGGGATAAAAAAATTAAGTTTTTCATGGTGAGTTTATGTTTGTTGTAGTATGTTTTGTCAATGTGTGGATTGGTAAGGTAAGAAATGATCGATCACATGGAGTATTGAGCATTTGAAAGGACTGATATGTTTTGAGTCAAAAGTGTGTTAATTTGATTTTCAAAGGACCTAAGAAAGGGTTGCATCGAAAGTCTTTATTTTTAGGATAAGGTAAAAATTGTAGGTGTTGTTGGCCAAAGAACAATATTGGTGAGCGAGTCAACAAAATGAACAAAAGTCTGGAATATTGAAGTGTTCAAGATATTTAGAATTTTCTGTTATGGAAAGAATTTAAGAAAAGTGAATGAATAAGACCTCTCGTATAAGCCCTTTGTTTGTAGTTGAAGGAGTTATTGATTTTTGCATATGAGGATATATATGAATGTGAAATGTGAACTAGTTCAGTACAGACTTACTAGAAAGATATCATCATCTTTTCTAAAGATTCAGTTTTTGATTGGGTGACAAGCAACTAGATGTGGAAAAATATTCTATGCGGTTATGTCGAACTAGATTGTTCAAATTATGATAGGTAAATTACGGATACTTAACAGTAGGGATCTACAAATATACAAGGTTATTAAGGATTTTGAAGGGATTGAAACTACTACTTTTATGAGACAGCATAGATTGTTACGATGTTTTACATAGAGAGTTGATGGTGAGTAGAGATTATGAGCTTATAGTATAGGAACTTATTGGAGTGACCAAGGAGTTCGTTGAGTGTGGGCATGAGGTACATTATGCTATGAATGATAGTTGAAATGGTATGTGAAATTTCGTGTGAATTTGACATTATGTGTGATTCTATTATTTTATCTCGATGAATAATTATTTTTTTAGCATTAAAATTAGTGCTATCAGTCTTGGGTATGATCCGTATCTTTCAGTTAATCCGTATCTGACATTATGTGTGATTATATTATTTTATCCGAGGCTTTTTGGAGATTTCTGAGGTAGTTGTTTGTCGTCTCAACAGACTTTTTTTCTCCTTAATTATGATCTAGTTCTATTCTAGAAATAAGTTCATTGAGACCAGTGTTTTCTTTTGATTCAATTGTAATACTTTAGAGGCTTGTACACGTGACACCAGATTTTTGGGGTATGTTGAAGTTGATAGAAAATTTTCTGCATTTTTATTGTAATGGTTGAGTTTTAGGCTGACTTGTCTTGGTGGGATAAGACGAGTGTCATCACGTCTATTTTTGGGTCGTGACAAATAAGATGTCCTATGTGACCAAAAAAATAATCTTTAAAAAAGGGTTTTCGAGGTAATTTAGGAAGTTATAGAATTATCGAACATGCTAAAGAAATGTCAATCATGTAATATTTTCAAAACAGTTAAAATATGAAATTGCCAAGATTTTCATGAGTTCCTCATATAGAAAATACCTTCACCCCCCTTCACAACTACATAAATTCGGATTTTTTAGGAATATAAGAAATAAAAATTCCATCTATTGTAGATAATGATAAGAGATTTATTGATCACCAAAGATGAAGTAATCCTGAAGAGTTTTCTAGTTCCTCCAAAAATTTGAGAACAATATGAATCTAAAGAAATTATGTCCCCCAATATGCACAATGACCAAAGATGATTTACTCTTTAGATATCAAACTCTAATACGATGTAATCAAAAAAATCTAAATAAATTATGTCCCCCTAACCATTAGAATTATATAGTAGAGGACTCTAGTAAACATTGAAACCCTGCTGATGTTGAAGTACTTATGTCACGGACTTAAAGATAGAAAATCCTACCTTTGGTTTGAATTGCATTGCATGAAGAATGTGCAAACATGTAAAAGTAGATGAGGATGATAGATCCATTCTAGGTCTCCAACTTATCGACTATACCTTCAACCTTCTTTTAGCTACAAAAAGGAATTATGTGCATCAAATTAGGAGGGCACAAAATTATCATCTCGAGACAAATGGTCCACATTCTCTTTCATCATTCTTCTTCTTCTTATATAATTCTTATGTATATGAATGCGAATCCACTTTCGTCTTTCTACGGAACCAATCTTCTCATTTACGATCAACATCTTTTGGAGCCCTTCTAAATAAAGGGAATAAGAAGAATTCTTACCTTAACTATACTTCAATCTTCAATACTGGCGTATCTTACTTTCTATAAGAAAGACAATTTAAGTAAGAATATTGTATTGCAAGTGACGGACAATGAGTCTTTAAAAGAGATGAAGTAATTTGAAAGAATTTTTTTATGGTCGTAGTGATTTTACATTATCATTATAATAAATATTGACAAGTGCAAAGAGATATAGTTGAGATGCTTTGTCATAAATATACTAACAATGTATTGGGATAACTAGAAAATAAAAAACATTTCAATTGATTGAGGACAAAGAATGGGAGCAAAAAGGAAGAATTCCTAGACTAGCATAATGGAATATAGGAATGGTAATTAAGAGTTCTTTTAAGTCAGAACCTTACTAGAAAGGTCAAGAAAGAGAAATTTAACTAACCTTAAATATGAATTTAAGAAAATATTAATGGATAAACTAGCATTCCAAATTGCTATCGTAGTTTCCTTCACTACATTCTTTCTCATCGCTACCACTTCTACAAGTTCATCACTCAATATCCCATAATTGGTTAATCCATCAAAAAGTTGCTGAGCTAAAATGCCAAACTTTACCGTGTTTAACCCACTCGAAACAAGAGATTTCAACCCGTAGAATCAAGCTATTCATGATTAGTAAAGAAAAAACATTCCATTGATATGGGCTGGAAAATTCTACACACACATTAATATAACGTTTCATTTTGAAGAGCATAGTTTTAGTTTAATAGAAAGAGAATGATGAAATTATAGAGTATAAATGGACAGAGCTCAACAGTACTAGTAGGGAGTGTATCAGTTCCACTTCCTTCAGAACTATCCCAAATATATCAAGAGATAATTTAAACAATATGATATTGTCGTCAACGCTGAAAGTATTATGGTGATTCATCTTGCTTTGAGAACAGATTTTTGACTTTTACGATGACTTTTTGTAAGGCAATTTTTCAAGATTTATGATCAATTTTTCTAACATCACCATAACTTGATGTTAATGAAGTCTTGCCCAATATGAAATTTTAGTAGTGAAAAACATATTCACCTTACAGTTGAATCTAGGAGGTAGGATGCACACATATCTTATCCCTACCTTTGCAGTATAAAGAGTTTTTTTTGAATAAATCCACAATTCAAAAGATGGGTTTATTCACACCTCTTTTGAAGTCGATTTTTTTAGAAGTGAACATTCGATGTAATCTCACAAGTGAGTTGTAGGAAAGTACGAATTAAGATGTACACATATTTTATCCATATTTTTGTGTCATAAGAATATTATTTCTAACAGACCTAAGATTCAAAAGAAAAGTTCATAACATGGTTGCAAGGAAAAAAATATGACAATAAAATAGGAATAGAGAAAACAAGTTTTGGTTTATGCGTGGATTACCTTCAACTGATTAGATAGTATAGTTTTTGTTTAAAATAAAAAATAAAAAAATTACAGGATGATATATATTTATATGGAAAAGTCTAAGTTGTTTTTATTGGTGAAATTACAAAATTACAATTGAAAATAAATTTTCAGGTGGAGACATGAATATATATCTTTCTCTTTTTAAGGAGACTAGTCCTGGACACGTGCTTTGCACGTGAGTCCCAAAAAAATATTATATAGGTAGGTAACATATATTCTAACTTTTAAATACTCTTTATTATATTATTTTATGTTACTCTATTGATTTGGCTTAACACTAGATGAATTCTTGAACTGATTATTGAGAAAACCAATTGAAACACCAGTGCTATTAAAATTGACCGATATTTTTTTTTATTCTTATCAAAATTGGCTCATATTATAAATGATAGAGAAGAATTACATTATCCTTTACACAATTTCTTAACCCTAGTTTCTAAAAAAATAACCCTTGGAGCCATCGCAGATCTCCCTTTTTTTCAACCCTTTCTCCACTTGCCTCAACAAAAGTCCTGCCACGACCTGTCTTCTTGAGTCTTGATGACACCTACTATATCAACTAGTATGTAAGACAACTCGTACGGAGAAGGTAATGTAGTGAGTGCAAGGGTAGAACTAAAGTTAAATAATATTAATAAAAGAAAGAAATAGAAGCGAAGTAAAACAAAACAATATATACAATAGAAACCCTCCCAAAACCTTGAAGTCACGAGTACTAAGCTATATAATGTGAAGAAATACAATTCCCAAAAGTGTACCCCAACTGTCACACCCCGAGGCTACCCCTCTAGACGTAACATAGGACCTAGGATCATGAGTGACCCAAAGCTAACGCTGAATCTGGCGTATCATGAAAATAATGAAAATAGTTAAGTAAAACATGTATTGTGCCGAAACTACAATGAAGGATACCTGAAAATGGGGAAAAACTGAAATGCACTGAATATAAGTGAAATAAACTAGGGTTTGTGACAACTGAAACAACCACTTAACAACTTAACCTGAATCTACTACTATGTCTGTAAAGCCTCTAAATGGGTTGAGTTGATGGGACATGCCCCCAGCTAACTCTAATAAAACTGAAACTAAAAATAATGACTAAAATGAAAGCATGTCTATCGTCCTCGAAATATGATGACTCACCTTTGAAGTTGCTGAATGTGCACGGAGAATTGATTTAAGTGTGACGTGTATGCTGAGTACCTAAACCTATCATGAAAGGATGTAGGGAAGTGTATGAGAAAGTACATTGAATGTACTGAGCATGCAGGATATAGATACTAAGCTGAAAAATATATATGAGAAGAACAAAGTGTGACTGAGCAATTTCATAATCTGAGCAAGAATATAAATACTGAAACATAACTAAAAGGTTAAGCTGAGAAAAGTGACCAAGTACTAATCATGAAGATAACAAGATGAACAAGACACTAATATATCTGCTGAAAACCTGGTTCAATGCACTAAGAGTCTGACTTTGGGAGATACTATTAACCGAGACATAAACCATGTGATCTAAAACCCTGACCATGTTTGACTGCCGATAGTTCAAATGATGTCCCGTGAGTACCATAGTTAATGGCCTTCGTCAGCTTTTATGTCAGGGTCATTTTTGTCGTTTCCTTATTCATTGAGGCACTTAAGCTATGTAATTTGATGCCTAAGCTACGTGGTTTTACTTATAGAAAGAGAAAGAGGCGCAAGTTTCTTTCAAGAACAAGCAATAGTGTTCTTCATGTTTTACCCCCAAAATCTAAAGGATTTCTCTTTAGATTTCTTTATGTGGGATTTCACTAGTGGGTTTCTTTCATCCATTAGGTCCTAGAATTAAGTAAGTTCCTTGATGCTACACAGATTGTATAGACCTAGGGTATGAATAAATCTTGGGAATTTGTGTTGATTTCAGCTGCTATAGAATCCATAATGCAAGTAACATGTTTTCTTAGAAACGTTGCACCAATAGTGTTTTCGCCAGACTTAGAGAAGGAGGCCAACATCAATAGTGCTTGCTTCATTTCTGTCTTTATTTATAAAAAAAATAATTGAAAGTTCTTTTTTTAAAATGTGAATAAAATTTCAAAATTCAACTTGGGAAAAAATGAACAATTTCATAGCAAAACACTAATGTCATTAAAAAAAATATTATTTTAAGAATGTGAATACAATTTATATACCATGACTTTTATGAGAAAATGACAAGAACAAGAAACACTTATTTCTTTTTACCACTCTTGCATTAGCTGATCTTGATTCATTCAATTCATATTCAATCAAAATAAGATTTCTACCAATCTAACAACTATTCATTAATGCAAGATATGCCTATTTAAGAAGAAAAAAATTGGATGATAATTCACCAAGTAATTTAGTTCCTCTAAAAAAACACTCAAATATTTTCTTTAAAAATGGAGAAAGTTGAAGAAGATATGGTGTTGTGATGTGTAGTGTGACGTCATGGGTTAGAAGATGGCTGCCAAATTCTCAAATTCAATTTTCGATTTACGTCGATGTATTCTTCAATTTTCATATGCAGAATGTCAGGTTAAGTATCAACGTTTAAAAGGCGTTTAAGTGTCTATATCAAACAAATTTTACTGATGAAGAAGATGATGACATATAAACTTACAAAGAAATATAGAGATTATTGGACATAGCAAGTCAAACTAAGGGATACTCCATCTTTTTCATAAATCCCTCTTTTTTCCTTTTTAGTTATTCTTTACTTATGATATTGAAAGAATTATGAGTTTTCACAATGTTTTTTTTTATCCAAATTTATATGATGGTTTTTATAAAAATAAGATTTTGTAGTAGATACAAAATATATCGAAAGATATATTATCTTTTCTAAAGTTTATAAGGTGTTGGAACACAAATAAAGTATCACTAATTGGTACAATATGCACTGATTTTTATTTTATTTTTTCAAATAAATGTTCTTTATTCCATTTTATTATTACTAGAAAAAAAAGAACCAGTATCACTAAATATCAAAATTTCATTGTAAATTAGGGAAAAATTATTAAAACAATACTATTAACTATATATTTTTAATTATAAATTTCCTAGCTAATTCATGTTTTTCTTATAAAAGCACTAATTTATTGTTAGCTTTGATAATTGGCCCCAAATAATTATTCATTAATGTTGGCTATTGTCCAAATTCATGTTGTAAATTTTTTTTTTTGGTAGACTGAAAAAAACCTAAAACGGAAAAAATAAATTTTAATAGTCAAATTACTTGATTCTCTCAAGAGAGAAAAAACGTTATCTTATTGTTGGTGACTTTCCAAATTTGAAATTCTTGTTTATTTTAAAAATAAAATTGGATTTAGAGAAAGAGAAAATGGAGGAGTGGATAACAAGGTAGATTCAAACCCTCATCAATAAACTGAAAATTCAGGTAGTCAACCAACATAGCTACTATGAATCTCAAACTAGCAATTCTTTGTATGTTACATTCTTTATTTCTCAAAGAATCTGTAAGATTATTTATAATCTCTCTCCGAGTGCATATTTTATCCTTCATTCTATCAAGTGTTTATAATTTTCACTAAATACCAATATGAGAGTGTAATTACATGTCCATATTGTTTGATTATAAATTGACAGCAAAAAGGTTATATAATTATTGGTATCTTTAATTATGCTATATTTTTGTAGGAAAAAAGTTTCGAATTTTTTCAAATAAGAAGCTGAAGAAAGAATGTAGTTAAATGAAGAAATAAAGAGATGATCAATCCTAATGACCAAATGGTGAAGATTAATCAAGATTTCATAAAAATTCTTGATGTGGTGAGATCTGACAATCATTATTGTCTTTTTGAATCTCAGCTTCTCAAAAAGGTCTATACATTGCTAATCTATATATATGTTGTGGTTTCTTATACTTATATTTGTACTTTAATTTAAACTAAAACTTAGACAGTTAAAAAGAATACTTTGTTTCTTCTATTTAAAAAGAAGTTCTTTCCTCTTTAATCTATTATTAAAAGATAATATTTTTTTAGTTGAAACATGACGAAGTTTGAACCTCATATATTTTATCTTTCAAAGACATGTTTAGTTTGACTGTACATGGAACACGGAATTCTAAAAATTGTTTTTTTAAATATGTTGTAATATTTGTGTGACTATAAAACTTCTCACTAATAATAAAATAAAAAATTTAAAGCTTGATTATTTTCAAATATAGACAAATGTCATATTGTGTTTTCTGATAGATTGATATCAAAATGGTGTTACATAAAATTAGAAAGAAAGGAGTATCTGACATGTAATACAATAAGTCTTTTTTTTTCTTTTTAAACTCATTATTATGAGGTCAAATTTATAGTATACGGATCATAAAACATGAGGACAACCTCTGTCCGTCAGGTTCTGGCGCTTCGCGCCTATCATAGCGCCACGACCCACTAGAGACCCCGTTCTTTCCCTATCTCTCCCTACTAGTTCCTAAGTGATGTACCTATAATTACTAGTTGATTCCAATACTTTAAAGTACATCTAAACATCATTAAATCATTCATAAACATGAGATTATGATCCTTGAATTCATAATCCAATTCAAGGAAAGTTAAGATCAAAGTCAAGGAAGTTAAGAGTCAAGTCTAAAAGTTAAGAAGCAAGTCAAAGTAAGTTACTAAAGCATTCAAGAGTCTTCAACAAACATTTTAACTTTGTTTTAAGGTTCAAATAAAGAGTTGAGTCAAATTCTCAAATGTATAACGGAACTAAGTATTCCCTAAGAGTTAAGTTTCGAGTATGCAAAGAGCAAAAAGTTGAGTTCATTTCTCAAGAGTTATAAGGGAACTAAGTAGTCCCTCAGAGCTTAACCAAAAATGTTTTAAAACTTTTGAGAAAGAAAGGAAGCTAGACTTCCATAGATCCTATGGAGGTTTAATAGAAGAAAGAGGAAACTATGATTTCCAAGAGAGTTTTTCTAAAAGCTAAGTTTTGAGCAATAATCGCAAATTACAGAATCTGTGTGTTTGTAAACATAAGAGCCAATATATTTTTGGGAGTAGTATTGAGCACCGATATGGGGGAGAGTTTAGATAACTCACAGCCCCAATAAACCATGTATCCATCATGGGTAAAAAAGGGTCACACTGTTTAAATGACTTCTTTTCACAGTCTACTAGTGGATCCATTAGGCAGTTCAGGTCCTATTCTCTGGCAAAGTTATGATGGCCGGGAAGCGTGGGCCGAGTAACGGTGTATCATAAATGTAGATCTTAAGCGATGGTTGTCGATTAGAGAAGCTCCCATAACAACATTGTATTTTAATATACAACAGTTATTGTATTTTTATATACATCTCAGATATTATTGTGTACTTGTATACATTCAGAGGTTTCAGCATGTTTTTAGTCAGCATTTCTTTATATTGCAATTACTTTTAAACTGTGTATATTGAATAAGAGTTAGTAGATCATGAGTTAAGCATAACCAAGGTAAGTGATTATTCTTACTCCTTTTCAAGCCTATGTGTTGTTTAGCTTTCCAACTTGCATACTCGTACATTCAATGTATTGATTCCAGTTAGCCTACATTGATGCAGGTAACGAGGATCGACATCCAGTGCACCGTTGATCCAGTTGAGCAGTCCAGAGTCAATTGGTGAGCCTCCTTGCATTCCATAGGACATCTTTTTATTTCTTTCTAGATTAGTTCAATAGAATATTGTGGGGTTTGTCCCAACATTCATCTCACTCAGTCTAGTGTCTTCATAGACAATTAGTAGTCCATTAGTCTTTAATTTTCATTCTTAAGTTAAAGACTTGGTTTCCATTTTGGACAGTTTCGAATGTTTAAAATTTTAAAACATTCCATATAATATTATTGTTCATTTCAGATGAGTTCTTTCATTATTATAAGTATGACTGTTATCTTCCACTAAGTTAAGTCAGCCAGGCCAAGGGTTCGCTCGAGGTCAACAATGGTCACCGAGTGCTAATCCCGCCCAAGGTGTAGGCTCGGGGCATGACAAAATTGGTATCAAAGCCAGGTTCAAGAGTCCTATGGAGTCTATGAAGTGGTGTCTGTAGAGTCTTAGTCATCGGAGTGAAGCGCGCCACATCTATGATTAGGAGGCTACAACATTTAGGAATGTTTCACTTCTTTCATATTCTTTTCGTGCATAGAGTTTATCTCTAAAAGTCTCTGTATAATTCGTGCTTACCCGTATTTTCAAAATCATCATGCCTCTAGGAAGAGCAGTCAGAACTCGACCAACCAGAAGAAATGTTGATGAACAAGGGGTTCCTAATGAACCGGATATGCAACCCCAAGAAGAGGTTACAAATTCTAAATTCCTGGAAGCTATCCGGATGTTAAGTCAGGTAGTAACCAATCAAGCACGCAACAGAGAGAAGTTCAACAATAAGGGGCTAACACCTCGAGGGTTGGTGAATTTCTGAGAATGAATCTTTCTAGTTTTACTGGATCAAGCAGTACTTAGGATCCAAAAAACTGTGGAAGAGTTGAAGAAAGTGTTTGAGGTAATGCATATGGTTGATGTTGAGAGGGTTGAATTAGATGCATACCAACTGAAGAGTGTGTCTAGGATTTGGTTCGACCAATGGAAGGGAGGCAGAGCTGAGGATGCACCACATCAAAGTTGGGCTTGCTACGAAGAAGCATTCTTGGAGAGGTTCTTTCCTCGAGAACTGAAGGAAGCCAAGGTAAGCCTCCTTCCTGCGCCAGGTGTGGTAGAAATCACTCTGGCATCTGTCGTAAAGGCTCCATAGGATGTTTCAAATGAGATCAGACAGGGTATTTCATGAGAGAATGTCCAAAGAGTAAGCAAAGCGGTGGTAATGGGGGCAATAGAGCTCAGTTTTTATCAGCTACTCCACCATATAGAGCTGCACCTAGGGGTGCTACTTCTGGTACTGGAGGAACAAACCACTTGTATACTCTCAATAATCGCCAAGAACAAGAGAATTCACCAGATGTTGTGACTGGTATGATTCGAGTCTTTCACTTTACTGTTTATGTATTATTAGGCCGAGGGGCGAGTTTATCTTTTGTAACTCCCTATGTTGCTATGAACTTTGACAATATTCTTGAGCAACTTAGCGAACCATTTAGTGTTTCCACACCTGTAGGTGAATCCATTTTAGTAGAAAGAGTTTATCGTAATTGTCCTGTTTTTGTCAGTCACAAGAGTATCATGGCCGATTTAATAGAGTTAGACATGGTAGACTTTGATGTCATTCTAGGTACGGATGCTTAAAGGATGTCTGTATGATTGAGGAGCTTGATATGTGATTCCCAAGCTCAAGGAAAGGAATCCTTAAGTCCAAGGATCTCCTATATTATGTCTTTAGTGTAAAGTTATGTATAAAGTTTACTTATGTATTATGTTATAAGGTCCGTGTCCCTAATGTACTCTAATGTTGTTGAGTCTAAGATGGCAAAGAGACTTAAGGTCTAAATATGTATTATGACTTATATTTTAGATATATATAAAGTGATGTTTCTAGCATATGATGTGCTATGAAAATTTTTAAATTTTCCGCTAAATTTATTATGTCAATGCGATGAATGATAACTATGGGCTTGTATAATACCTCCGACAGGTAAAGTATACCATGTTACTTCTAGGGGGTTCTCCCCGGATGTGACAAACGTGGTATCAGAGCATGAGGTTTATAAAGTGGTTTTAGGTTCTAAAAGTCTCATATTGCCACGTCTAGTAGAGTCTCGTGTTCATTGGTGGTGAGTCGCGACATCATCAAATGATATGAGAGGCTATAAAACGATAGAGTTTTCCTTCTTCATCATTCTCATATCGTGCCATAGAACTTAACTCTATAAGATCTCTCTCTTATGTTTTCTTATCTATTGGTCTTTTAGATGTGATTGCTTAGATGAGATGGTACTTTATGCTTGAGGGAGAAAAAGGTGAGTTTTCATGTTATATTGATTTTATGGTTTGATGAGTATGTGTGAAGGTGCATTTTGGCATATTTTGATGATATGATGTCATTTATGGCTAAGTATGAGATTTATGTGAAATAGAATGTTATGTTGAGAAATGTATGTCATCATATAGTTAAAGCATGTTAGAAGTTATTATGGTTAAAATGAGTTTCTTTTGGAATGATGTGTACTATATGGTTTTACATGATCGTAGGAGGAAAGGCTTAAAATAGTCCCTTATCTTTGGTTAAGGCTCAAAGTGATTCTTGAGTTTTCACATGGTGCACTAATAGTCCCTCATGTTTATAATATTGGTGCTCTTTTGTCCCTCCCCTAAAATTTTGCCTATTTTTTTAACATTAATTTTTTCCAAAATTTTATATAAGGAATGTCCAATCGTCTTTTATATATATATACATAATAGTAATAATAACTCTATCTGAGAGAAGGTGATAAGAAAAACACTTTGTTCTGTTCACTAGAAATATTAGTGCAGCAAAACTTAAAACATCTTAACATATGACTTTCCAGAAAAAGAAAAAGTTGTACTATTGCACGTGAAATTATCGTGATAAACGTCTCGACTTTACCTGCAATACGATTTTTATTAAACAAAACAAAGTGTTTTTCTTCTCACATTCTTTCTTATAGAGTTGTTATTTTTACGAAATATATAAAATGACGATAGAACATCCCATACGTAGTTTATGGATAAAATCAATGCTAAAGAATAGGTAAAATATTTGAGGAGGACCAAAAGTGCACCAATATTGCAAACATGAGGGACTATTAGTGCTCCATGTGAAAACTCAAGGATCACTTTGAGCCTTAACCCAAAGAAAAGGGACTATTTTGATCCTTTCCTCTGATGGTAGTCTAATATTAGGATTTGAGCTTGAAATGCTTAGTGACCACTACACCATTTTAGGCCTACGACCACACCAGTAAAGTGTAGCCTAAAGTACCAAAAAGTGTGGCCATTGATAAAAGGCTACACTTTTGGACTTTAAGCAACACTTTTTAGGGGGTGACCAAAAGAAGCGTAACCTTTGACATTAGGCAACACTTTTTAAATGTTGCCATCACAGCTACACTTATAAAGCGTGGCCAAAGAGGTATAAGGGCACGCTTTGGAGTGATTCATTAGCAACACCTTTTTTTAATTACACTACACTTAAAAGTGTTGGCTTTTCTTTGTTACTGGTCACACTTAAAAAGTGTTGCCTTTTATATCACATCTAAAAGAACACTTATAAAGTGTAACTTTTTTTGCATGTCCTACGACAACACTTTTGAAGTGTGGCTATCTTGTGTAGAATTTTGTAGCCCCAATTTTTATTTGCATATATTCAATAATAACATATTTAAATATACAAGTTACCTAATAAAAAAAATTAACTAATAATGAAATCGAAGCTATATTCAAATAAACTTCAAGAAACATGACTTGTACAAAAATCTTCATCGTTCACAACAATAGTACAAAACCAAATAAATTACACAAAAACCACTCTTCATCATTTTGTACTATCAATTAATTCCACAAAGCCAAACACATTCAAACATATAAGATATGTTTGTGCAAAAACTCTTCATTGTTCACTACAATAGATCGAGTTTACTTCTGGACAAAATTCAAATTCAATTACCGACATTTTCCTGCACATTCAATATAAAAATTATAAGTTGGTGACAAAAAACATGTATTTAATATGCCTAAGTTCCAATTAAGCCAAACAAATTCATAACAATCAAGCCTCAGGAAGTGCATAATTCGAGATTATTCACTGTAAGACAAATAATCCAAATCAATATAAAATATATATATATATATATATATATATATATATATATATTTATTGGGAGAGAGAGAGAGAACAGGCATCTGGCTTCATGACTACAGTACATAAGCAGTTGTACTCAAGCAGGGCCAAATTATGCTGGGAAGGAAGCAACAAAGCACAAGCACAAAAAATCTAAATAGCTTTATTGGAACATCAGAAAAAAACTACTTAATTAATACAAGTGACAACAAACACACTCACAAAAATACAACAAAGTCTTTAACCTTCCAAAATATCAAAAAGGGACAACTTTAACTATGAGAACCAACAAGTAAAGATAATTAACTGAATTGGATTAAACTATTATACATACTTTAATGGCCTTGCGATAAGTGGATGAGAAAATAGGCAAGGGAATGCAGCAGAAACCTTCAATAACAAGCATATACTCTTTCATCATATTCTGTCCACTCACATAGATCAAAACTAATCAGGTGCTTCACTGTTTGATTAAACATTACCTGCACATCCACCAATGAGCATGGAATTGCTCCTTTTCTTCTACTGTAAATATCATATCCTTATAAATGTTAATTTTTGGGGGCATCTGCACAGATGCATTTTTAGCACACTATTTAAATGATCAAAAGAAAGATTCATCCAGCTAGTTTTGAAGGCAAAATTTAGCTGATTGTGCTTATGGAATACAATTTAAGAGTAGCCTTAAAAGAAAACTTATAATGTCCTGAGTAGGAGTTCTAGCTTTAAAGTCTAATGCAACCGTCACCATCTTATGCATTGGAGTTAAAAAGAACATAAAATATTTCATGTCTCTGTTTTTAGGATCCTGAGAATTACTAATACGTTTCATTAAAAAAAAGATACTCTTAAACATAACTAGCAGTGAACTTTCTTGAACTTCCAGCTAGTTACTACCTTAGAGTATCATAACCTGTGAACCTCACAGTTGCGAAAGACCTAGAATTCTGTCATCCAAAAGATCAATAAGAGTAACTTCATTCTTAAAATTGCACAATTCTAACATTTCTAGATGTGTTAATGTTGTGTTGCATATTATTGAGAAAAACTAATAAACACTAGATGATTTTACAGGTTGAATTCCTTTGATATTTGAATGGTTTGGACATTTTATCATGCTGGGATACTATACATTTATCTGTACCTTCCTCGACCAAACTATTAGGTAATAAGCTTTCGTAGTACATATTTCCATTTCTTGAGTGATATTTGACAGTAAGCACTTGATTTCCAATTGCACTGTAACTAGCCTCCACCTGACAATTATCATTCTATCTTAGGCCATTGATTAAATCATTTCCAGCCAAGATGAGATACGAATGGAAATATATATTTGAAGCTTCAGAATATGGAGCTGGTTTGGACTACAAACAGAGTCCCTTTGAAGATCATAAGACGGCTAAATATCTGATCCTAGTATAAAGAAACTTTTCTTACTAACAACATTCCATGAAACTTTCCAGTGCATTATTAGCAACAGTAAAGAGTATTGATGTATATGCTATAATAACAGATGCAATAGCGAGTGATTCAACTCTCACATTACCTTTATTACAGTAAATACCATCATATTTAATATACAGTTGTATGTTATTTCTATTATACAAACTTCTACATATCAGGTTTAACAATCAAACAAATGTTTTGAATTCATTAAACATGAACATAAGTTTTGACCGACAATCCATACTCACATATATGGTTTTAGAACAAAGTTATGTGCTTTAATATACTGTCACTAACATAAGACATAAAATTAAAGATATAAGATATGGAGTCAACATTCACAAATGAGATGCAACAAGGTGCCCATAAAGGATATTGTTGTCCATCACAGGCCCTCAATGTCTCATACAAATGCATTTTTTCTTTTCAAGGAACAAACAAAACTAGATTAAGCATACATGAATAAGAAGTTTTGTACTTTTCTGCTTCGGTAAATTTAGGGAATCACTTAGCTGCTCAATGTCCTATAGCACTTATTCAGAAACACATCGAACAACCAACCAATTACTATACTAATAAAGATAGGCAAGAAATAAACAATTACCTCATTATCAGGTTGTAAACGAGATTGAAATATAATGAGGATTGTCAGCAAGGTCTTAAGTTGAAGACTCTCATCAGTCAGTTCCTCGTGCTGAGAAAAGATATAGAAAAAGGGTTGCGTTTAAATAATGCAATTATGGGGACCTTCAATGTTCTTCAATTGAGGTACCATCATCCTGCACTAGTTCTCAGAGTAGATCAACACAGGATTACAAACTAGTATGATCTGTCGAACATCACAAACAAATGAGGTTATATCCACCCAACTAAGCAGATAACCGAAAAACATTACAAGCCATCAAGAGCATGTGTTACTTGAAGCGGAAAAATTACTAACAAGACATCAAATGCTAGGCAGTAACACAAGTTAAGGGACATTTCATGAGCAAGATCAAGAAGAGAAACAACAAAACAAAACTTTGAATGACAAGTAGGGGAATAACAACAATGAATACAAATTATCAAATCTTCAAAGCGATATAACATCAGACCCGAGAAAGTAACTAATTAAGAAACAAAAATCTATATTGAATCAACATCAACTTAAAGATAAATCAAATAAATGAAACAAACTCATCAGAACAACTTTAAAAAAATCACAATATCACTCTTAAAATAGAAAAAGAGGCGAAACGAGTACTATGAGAAAAACAATATTACCTTTCTTCGCGCAGTGAACTCGAAAGGGAAGAGCAGGGAAACAATCTTAACTCGAACACTAACGACAAATGAGAATCCGAGCAGAATCTTGAACTCGAACAAAGTTTGGAAAACTGATCTGAGAAACGAATTAGAAAATGTAACTCTTTTACCGACAGTTAACTCTTCTTGCCCTTAATTTGTTTCTATATATATATTTTAACTATTTTCTTCAGCTGCTCTAAAAAAAGATTCTCAAATAAATCCTAAACTTTTTTCCAACCCCCCAACAGTGAAAAAGAGGTTTATATAGGAAGGTGAAAATACGAGCTACGCTCTCAAAAATCAACTAATGAAGATATAATAATAGCCACACTCTCAAAAATCGTATAAGAACACAAGAATATCCAAACCCTAAAGCTAAAATTTAGAATTTCAAAATAGAAGTCCTTACCTGATAAACCCTATTCCAACAAAATCTGTCTGAAATCCTTTTCTTCAGTGAGAAATTGGAGAGAAAAGCATGACAGAGAGACTATTTAACTTCATTTCATCATCTTGCCAACAACCCCAAGGTATCCAATTCCTTCTAAACACAAAACAAAGAAACAACCACTTCATCTAACAGGAAGACAGTTTTAGTCTTACGCTTGACGAAATAGGCATCGGAAAAGAGAATCGGACTTACTCTTCAAGAAATCATTGTCGTAGAGATGACTTGAACTATCAGTGACTTCAAATCGTCAACTCAGTTCTTCGATGACTTCAACTCTTCACGGGGTTGTTCTCCCAAATCGCAGAAGAGAATCCGTTCTCAGCTCTCTTCACTTCTCTTCACCAGTTGTTCATCATCAATATTGTTGTTTAGTGAAAGAACGTTGTTCAATGAAAAAGGAAAGTGTGAAAGTGAAAATTGAAGTCAAAGGGGAAAGCTGAAAAAGATAAATGTTTGATAATTTATTAATGTTTATTTTTTTTTTGGCCAACAAAAATGGGAGGGAGAGTTAAAAATATTGGAGGGAATAGAATACTTTAGTGAAATTTTTTAAGGCAACACTTATAAGGTGTTGTTTTTTCAATTATACAAAAAGTACATTTAGAAGTGTGGCCATATATGTAACTAGGTGTTGCCAATTATATCATATTGTAACAACACTTATAAAGTGTAGCTTATATCATTAAAGAGTACACTTTTGAAGTGTTGCCAATATTATTGTAGCTAAAAGTTAGCGTTCCCAAAACTACTTTAGACAACACTTTATAAGCGTAGTCCAGAATTAGTGTTGCTGTAGACCTAAAATGGTGTAGTGGACTACCTATGGAAGCATCCAACCCTAGGAATATGTGCCTAAAAGTGTTCAATATTTTCCTTGTATATATGTGGTCCTTGATAAGTTGCCTAATATGAATTGGAGTCCTTTGTATAGACTTGATCCTAGGTGTGAAGGTAGTATGCTTGTCTTGGTAGGGTGATGATGTGGGTTTTAGTGACCTAGAAGTCACCTTACTGTAATGTTCAAGGGAAAAGAAGAAATTTTATGGCTAAGTCTCCTTGTTGTTTCCACTAATGTTGTATGACCTTGGTGTCTATGGTAATATATGAAAACATTATGTGGTCGAATGGTATGACCTAACTTGATGATTGGAGATAATTTGCCTAGGTACTAAAGTTTAGAATGCCTTGGTTGACTTACTGTAATTCCTTTTAAAGCGGTAATCACTTTTAAGTGATGAAAAATGAAGGTTGTTAAGTGAAAATCCTCTTTAGGTTGGGTTAAGTTGCTCTTAATTGGGTTTACCCTAAGTGGAGGATGGTGATGAAATTGTAAGGTTGTAGATATTTCTACTTTGTCCTTCTATTTTTACTTGAACTTGAAACTAATGAATTCTTAGTAAGTTTGTTCATGAATATAGTCTTGCATAAAGTATGAATTTCATAAACTTTATATGTTTGATATGTATTGATTGACATTACCTTAGGGATATTTTTAAGATTTCAAAGTGCATGAAGGAAAAGTTTGATAAAATCCATGTTTTTGTCATGTGTACTGTGCACCTTAACATGCTAATTGCGAATTTGACTTCATGAGGTAAGGTAAGAAACTTGGTTGTAGTCACTTGTGAGGTGTAATGTTTAGCCTTATAATGAAAAGTTAAGTCTCTTTAAAATGAAATATGTTGAGTCTCTTGAAAATTATGTGACTTGTATGGTTTGGGAAGCATGATTGTAGGCTACTCTCAAAAGATGAAAGCATGTGTAGCTAAGTATTCATGTGTGTGCCTATGATTTGTATTGTTTTTCCCCAAATGATGCTTACTGTGAAGGTGAGTACTATGTTAGAAATTTACATTTTGTGAAATGTCTTCCTTTTTGTTGTGATGTATTTGATGTGACCTACCATTCATACTTCACTAGGAAGAAAACATGAACATGTCTTGATTTTAAAAGTTGAGAAATTCTCATGTTACAGTATAGATGACCTTTGTGCAATTGCTTGGGTGTGAAATCATGATACATGTAAGTGTGTTGAGGAGAAGGATATTCCTCCATGGACACAACTAAGCATGGTATGATTGAGTATGACCTCATAGAACTAGGTCTAACTAATAAAGATCTTTATGGATTCAATTAACTGAAGTCTATGTGCATTGAAGTATAAGTGCGTAGCAAATTCTTGGGTGTTGTTGAAATCTGCCTATGTGTGATCTTAAGTGATGAACTCTTAATAAAATGAAGTTTAATGACCATGTTATAACTAGGAGAAGGATGTTCCTCCTATAAACATGATAAGAGCCTTTGTGTTTGATGCATTAAAGGGTGAGTGAATGAAAGTTTTGCTTGCTTGTGTGCATTGAATGCTAAAATGATTTGAAGTCGTGTTCCTTCTAAGTTTGGTGCATTAACTTATATGTGATGATTTTATGAATATGATGAACTTCTCTATGATGCATTGAAGTCCTTGTTGTGATTAAAGTGTTCTAAGTGTCGTTCGAAGATTAACGTTCCCAAGTGGGAGATATTGTAAGACCCCCAAACTGAGTTAGGGTGTCTAGAGCCTAACATGTTTGTATTAAGGTTCTAAGGTCCTAAAATGTCTTATAATATGGTATTGAGTCAGTGTGTAAAGTTTGAGGTGATTTGGAAGTCAAACGTCAAGGGACGACCAAGACGTTCGACGATTAGTCACCTATGTGCCTCATGTGTCTATACGTGTTTATAATTCTATGTAATGAGCATATGAAGTCTTAAAATGAGTTAAAATGATGTTTTAGGCAGTATATGTAGTTTCATGAAGTTTGGAGGTCAAACATTCAAAAACGTCCAAGACGTTCGAAAGTTAGCCCTTGAGACGCTCATGTGTGTCTTGATGGGGCCTTGCATGTTTGGAGGTGTTTTACGTGTGCATTTTGGGTGAAACTTGCATGGAAGGTACTCGACTTGTTAATATTTGTATTTACGTTGGAAAATCCTGGGTACGACTTCCCAAGTGCCCCACAAAAGGACCCACAAGAAGGACCCAAGGGCTATCGAGACACTGCCTTGGCGGTGTCAATCGACTGAACCAAACGACGCCCAGTTGATTGACCAACGGCCCGTTGGTGAGGTGTCGTCGATGGAAAATTAGCCTGGTCAAGGATCAGACAAAGAACAGGCCAAGGTCCAATCAACTGAAGCCACAGACGGCCCATCGATGGACCTACTGGCCGTCGATGGTGGTCCGTCGATGCAGGCCTGGTGCCACTGCCATGCGACTGCCTCATAAAAGGGGTGAATAGGAAATTCACCCCACGTACTAACCTGACTCTAATTGATTTATTTAGATATTTTTGGGTGTATATAAGTGATCTAAAACATGACCAACCCATTCCCAATCCCATTCACACAAATTAAACCTTCCCTCCAAAACCAATTCTCCCTAGAAACCTCCATTGTTGTGGAAGCTCAAGAACAACTTGTAGATTGGATTCTCATGGGTTCTTCACCAATTTCTAGAGGTTTTCAACTAGACACAGGTATGGTAATCCTTCATCTCCAAGTAACCTTTCACTTGGAGAGTTAATCTCAAGTTTTCAAAGAAAGTTTCATGATCAAATCTCTTCTTCTTCAATCTAGCCATGGGTTCTTTCTAAAAATGTTTTTAATAATTAAATCATGATGAATTGATGTTAATGTATTGGTTTTAACGTGATTTTAATCCAATTGCATGATGAACCCATGTCCCTTCCCAAAATCAATTTAGCCCTTGCATGGGCTTTGTGATCATGGCTTGTTATTAGTTAAATTATGATTCTCTTACGTTGAATTTCTTATACCTACTGTTATTTACGTGAACTGATGATGAATTGACGATGAAGGATCCATGTGGATCAATGTATAAAGATTTGAACATGCTTAGTCTATAACTCTATATGTTCACTGTAATATGGACCTTTTAATAACTAAAAGTGGAATTCGATCATGTTGTGGTTCATGTAGCTACTGCCCTAGGTTAATAAGTTTGTTGAATTGTGAGTATAAATATGATATGATAAAAATAATAAAGGCTTGGTATTAATTTATCTAGGTGCTTCTAAGTTATCAAGTAGTAACTTGTGATCTTGACGTTAGGATGATTGTTATGTGATTCGAATATGGTGAATTGCCTTAGCTACTTCCTATATGTGTAACATGATGATCATTAAGTATAATTGATACAATATGAATAGATAACAATGAAATTGGTAAAGATTGATTTAAGTCCTTCTAGCCTATAGACATTGATAGGGTAATGTATATGTTGTGAGTTATACTCTAAGACTAATAAAGCATGATTTATACTTGTTTTCTATCTTTTTAGCTACTGCCCTAAATAAATATTATTGATACATGATGATTGATGAGTAAAACTAGGGAAGTTACTTGATGATCTATAACTCATACCTTCTACCATATATGTGACATAGTGTATTATATGGTATCATGATTTTGTAGCAACTTGTACATGGTTTATTCATGATTTAACGTACATATAGCTACTGCCTTAAATATGTATTGATGATGGAAAGGATTTATTGATCAATGATGATCAAAGGATAATGAAGTGGTAAGAATGGCTCTTCCTCTCCACTTTCCTTATAGTATTGTAATTGTTGAAGCCTTGTATGACATTGTGTGGTATGGTCCACTTATGGTGGTGGTGTTTACTTCTTGTCAATATATATATGTGTTGATTATGGCCTTGAAGGAAAATTGATGAACATATGAATATGTGCTTATGATGATACTATGTGAAGTTTATGCCTACTTTCCTATTCTAGTTGTGATATAGGTTGTATGGATATTGTATAAGCATGTGTATATCAATGTTAGGGTAAAGTGTAGGTGCTGCTATTGATGAATTAAAATGGTTAATAATCCCTTACCTATGTACCCCTCTGTGAATGCATGGATAGCCAAAGTTAGGAGTCGTAAGTGTACTATGAAGTTGAATTGTCTCCTATGTTATTGAGTGTTGTGTGGTCTATACCTGAAAGTGTAATATGGTATTAAGAGGGTGGTTGCCTCAATGTGTTGTTGATATCCATTATGTAATCATGATGACCAATGTACACACACTCACACTTCATGCATGCTTACAAGTAGTATGGGATCATAGTGTCTAATGAAAGGTTGTTCTCATATTCACTAGCATCTACTACTATGCATGTAAAGTATATGTATGTAAAGCATGTTATGTATTCCTTAACTAGGATGATAACTTGATAGGTGTACTAGTGTGGGCAAGGGTATGAGACCTTGTCTATGCACTGCACATGTGTACCTTGATAGGATAGTTCCTAGGTTTGGTTTCTATGTACATGAAAGTGAATGTATGGGCATGTTATGAATATAATTTATATGATATGATGAAGTATGAATGTGCATAGTGTCTTAGTGGATTTATATGAAAGGTTTGCTTATATAGTTATACTTATATACTTATGCATTGATATATGAACATGTTTGACATTTATGTGATTATGTGAAACGTTTGCTCACATATACATACACACACATATGAATGATGATCTAGTAAATAGAGGGGTCTTGAAAGGTGTGACCGAGAATACTCTAAAACTAGATAGGTTATTGAATATGCTATAAGCATATGAAGAATGAATATCCTAAGCCTATGTTTTATGAAATAATGTAATAAAGGCTTTTCAATAAACGGAACTTAGCTTAGCACCGAGTGAACTTGACAATTAGAGGTGTTGACTTCCTTTGGAGCAAGATTCACCATTTGTTCTTTATAGAGTGTTGACTTCCCTTAGAGGAATACTCACTTATGGATCCACATGAGGTGGTGACTTCTTTTTAAGGAAGGTTTACCCATGTTTTCTCATGAGAGGAGGCCCCAATTGCCAAATGCCATGTAGAGGGATTATACATATCTCTTAGTTCCATAAACTATGCTGCCACATAGGATCTAGCAAAGTGAATTCACTTAGGATGCTAGGATGTATGTTAATGTTCTACTTTGGCTAAGTGGAACACGTTCCATTGGTGTAAGGCTCTACAACACCAAATTCCATGTTTATCACCCATGGTCTTAGTGTCGGTTAAGGCTATAGTTTCCCTAAAGTAAAATGGACAATGGAAGTAAATGCCTAGGATCCTAACTAGGATGACTTAAGGGAGGTTACTTAGGATAGGTAGAAGTAATGAACCCATGTATACATTGCACAAGTAGCTCCTTAGGAAGTCCTAAGGAGGTGACCTAATGTGTATGATTATGGTTATGTCTTTATGCATGACATTGTAGTAATTGTCTACTTGTTGTGATGAAATGCATGGTATGAGCCTATGTGAAGTGGTCTTTATGTACATGCTTAATGTTGGTCTTAATGACTATATGATGAAGGTTGTTGACATGAATGAAATTGTCTTCACTTAATAATTGAATGTTAAGATTGGTGATCTCATGATGGTTTTACTAAGTATATGTGAGGTTATGAGGCTTCACATGTGCATTGCACTAGTAGACTAAGATTGGGGTCATGAACAAGGTCTTATAATTATGAATATGAAAAGAAGTAAAATATGTGTAAATAGATGTAACTTACTGTAAAGTCAATGAAGTCTTAACTTAAATGTGTATATGATATATTATGCTTATATGATGATATGTGGTGGCTTATGTAGGTTGTATGTATGCTTTCTTTGTGACCTTAAGGTGATGAATTGCACCAAGTATCACTAGAGTGTTACTTGGGAGGTTAAGGAATAAAAGGAAAGATAGTTCACAGTTAAGGAAACTTAGCTCATTGTAAAGTGACCTCAATTATGGCTTAAATTCTATAAGTGATTTTATATGATGGTTGGACTTTGATTATGTCTATATGAAGTATGTGAATGATATAAATGCTATTGTATAAAGGTTTTATAAAGATTTACTCAAAATGGCATGAAGTATGATTCCAAGAAATGTCCCTTTTACATGAATGTTTTTGCATGGTTGCCATACTTAGTGCATTCTTGTACTAATCCCATTCTTTCTACTTTTACACAAACTGTAGGTTATGGATGCTTAAAGGATGTCTATATGATTTAGGAGCTTGATGTGATTCCCAAGCTCAAGGAAAGGAATCCTTAAGTCCAAGGATTTCCTATGTTATGTCTTTACTACAAAGTTATGTATAAAGTTTACTTATGTATTATGTTATAAGGGTCGTGTCCCTAATGTACTCTAATGTTGTTGATTCTAAGATTACAAAGACACTTAAGTTCTAAATATGTACTATGACTTATATTTAGATATATATGAAGTGATGTTTCTAGCATATAATGTGCTATGAAAAGTTTTAAATTTTCAGCTAAATTTACTATGTCAATGCGATGAATGATAACTATGGGCTTGTATAAGACCTCTGAGAGGTCAAGTACGTCATGTTACTTCTAGGGGGTGCTCTCCGTATGTGACATTGATATATTCACTAATCACAAGAGCCTCCAATATGTGTTCACCCACAAAGATCTCAACCTCAGTCAGAGAAGGTCATTGGAATTACTAAAGGATTATGACATGAGTATTCTTAACCACCCAGGTAAGAATAATGTGGTTGTTGATGCCTTAAGAAGGTTGTCCATGGGTAGTACCGCCCATATAGAAGAAGAAAAGAGAGAGTTAGCTAAAATCTGGACAGAATTGCACGTCTGGGAGTCATACTTATGGATTACACAAAAGAAGGCATAGTGGTGACCAATAGGGCTGAATCATCATTAGTGTCAGAGGTGAAAGAGAAGTAAGACCAAGACCCTATTTTGCCTAATTTGAAGTCAAGTGTCCATAACCAAAGAGTATCGGCTTTTGAACAAGGGGAAATGGTGTGCTCAAGTATCAAGGCAGATTATGTGTACCTAAGGTGGATGGACTCCAAGAGAGGATTTTGGAGCAGGATCCTAGCTCCAGATATTCCATTCATCCAGGTTCCACCAAGATGTACTGCAATCTGAGAGAGGTATGTTAGTGGAAAGGCATGAAGAGAGATATTGTTGAGTTTGTTGCCAACTGTTCAAATTGTCAGCAAGTGAAAGTGAAGCACCAAAGGCCTGGAGGTTTGGCTCATAATATAGAACTTTCAGAATTGAAGTGGGATATGATTAGTATGGACTTCATCACGGGCTTGCCAAGATCACGGAGGCAGCATGATTCCATTTGCGTGATTGTCGACAGACAAAGTCAGCTCATTTCTTGCCGTTAAAGACTACTTATTCGGCAGAGGATTATGCTAGTTAAACCTTCAAGAAGTGGTAAGACTTGATGGATTTCCATTCTCCATTATTTCATATAGAGGTGCTCAGTTTACTGCATAGTTCTGGAAATCTTTCCAGAAAGGTTTGGGTTCAAATGTGAAACTAAGCATGGCTTTTCATGCACAGATAGATGGACAAGCAGAGCGTACTATCCAGACCTTAGAAGATATGTTGAGGGATTGTGTCATCAACTTCAAGGGAATTTTGGATGATCACATACTTCTCATCGAGTTTGCTTACAACAATAGTTATCATTACTCCATATGAAGCTCTCTATGGAAGAAGGTGCAGATCTCCTATTTGGTGGTTCGAAGTTGGCAAAGCAGGGTTGATAGGACCAGTCTGGTTCTCCAAGCTATGGATAAGATGAAAATAATTCAAGAAAGATTTAAGACGGCACAAAGTCGCCAAAAGTCCTACACAGATGTTAGGAGAAGGCCATTAGAGTTTGAGGTGGATGATTGGGTGTATATTAAGGTTTCACCCATGAAGGGTGTTATGAGGTTTGGTAAGAAGGGGAAACTTAGTCCTCGGTATATTGGTCCTTAAACAATCTCCAAGAGAGTTGGTAATGTGGCTTATGAGTTGGAGCTACCCCAAGAGTTAGGAGCGGTTCATCCGGTATTCCATATTTCTATGTTGAAGAAGTGTTTGAGTGATCCTTCATGGATAGTACCAATAGATAATGTTGGGATTAAGGAAAAACTATCCTATGAGGAAATTTCGGTTCGTATTTTGGATTGTCAAGGTTGCAAGTTGAGGATCAATGAAGTTGCTTCAGTCCATGTCCTTTGGAGGAACCAATTCGTTGAAGAAGCGACTTCAGAAGCTGAGGAGGATATGAAGAAGAGATATCTACATCTATTTGAAACCGTAGAAAATGCATATCAAGGTAATAAATTCTCTTATTACCACTTTATAAGACTATGTGTAAACATGTTATTACTTGCTTTTGTTTTGTTGAGTGCTGAAATGGTTTTACTACCCTTAGTTTAGTGAAAGAATCTTCATTCGAGGATGAATGTTTCCAAGGGGAAGATATTATAACATCTCGTAACTTTAAACATCTAAGAATAAGATAACAAACCAAGAATAATCATTTTTGGAATTAAGTAGGGAAATCAGAAAAATTTCCAGATTTCAAAAGTGAGTCTTTGTCATTTTCAAACGTTCATAACTTCTAGCTCAGGGGGAGTTAGGATGAGTTCTCAATATGGATGGAAATCTCTTGGGAAGATCTTTCTAACGGCACCAAGTTTGCAAAATTTCAAGGTCGTTTGAGGGAGATATGATTTTTGGAAGTTGGGCTGTTGGACAGGGGAAAGTCCAATCCGGATTTATTAAGGGTGTTTTAGTCTTTTACTTACTCAATTATTTAATTTCATTTTTGGGTAATAAGTTGAGGTCCAAGGTGATCCCATTCAGTTTACGCATTTAGAAAACAAGTTATAGTCTTGAGAGAAGAGAAAGGAAGATAAAAAAAAAGGAGAAAGGAGAAGAAGATGCAAGAACGCCAAGAATTGTTGCCTGGATTACATCGGGGGTGATACCTATCAAGTTATGTGAAATTGTTCGGTGTTGTTTCCTTTTACCCACACCCTAATTTGATTCAATACATCAAACTAGAGTTTATTTGAATGAAAATCTTGAAGTTCTTTATGAAAAGATGTGAAGTTCTTGTTGGTTGAATTGTAGTTGATCTCTAGTAGATTTGATTCATATTTATGTACTTTTTTTGGGTCTAATATATTTAGTAATGAAGTATTTATAGATCCTAAGTGTTTGGGCTCGGATCCATGGGATTTTAGAGGAGTTAGAATTGAAAATCGAAGAAGAAAAGTCAAAAATCGCGTCTGACAAGACCTGGGGCGCTGTGCCTGCCATAGCCCCTCAGGACAGACTCTGTCCGTCAGGCGCTGGCACGCCGCGCCAGCCAGGGAACTTAAGGATAGTCCTTGTCCATCAGGCTCTTGTGCTCCGCGCCTCTCAGAGCGCCACGACCCCCGAGACCCCGTTTTTTCCCTATCTCTCCGTACTAGTTCCTAAGTGTTGTACCTATCATTCCTAGTTGATTCCAACACTCTAAAGTACATCTAAACATCATGAAATCATCCAAAAACATGAGATCGTGATTCTTGAATCCATAATCCAATTCAAGGAAAGTTAAGATCAAAGTCAAGGAAGTTAAGAGTCAAGTCTAAAAGTTAAGAAATAAGTCAAAGTAAGTTCCTAAAACATTCAAGAGTCTTAAACAAACATTTTAACTTTGTTTTAAGGTTCAAATAAAGAGTTGAGTCAAATTCTCAAATGCTATATGGGAACTAAGTATTCCCTAAGAGTTACGTTTCGAGTATGCAAAGAGCATAATGTTGAGTTCATTTCTCAAGAGTAATAAGGGAACTAAGTAGTCCCTCAAAGCTTAAACTAAAATGTTTTAAAACTTTTGATAAAGAAAGGAAGCTAGACTTTCATAGAGCCTATGGATAGTTTAATAGAAGAAAGAGGAAACTATGATTTCCAAGAGAGTTTTTCTAAAAGCTAAGTTTTGAGCACTTATCGCAAATTACAGAATCAGTATGTTTTTAAACATAAGAGCCAGTATATTTTTTGGGAACAGTATTGAGCACCGATATGTGGGTGATTTCATATAACTCAAAGCCCCCATAAACCATGTAGCCATTATGGGTCGTAAAGGGTCATACTTTTTAGATGACTTCTTTTCATAGTTTACTAGTGGATCAATTAGGCAGTTTAGATCCTATACTCAGGCAAAGTTAGGATGGCCGGGCAGCGTGGGCCGAGTAATGTTGTATCATCACTATAGCTCTTAAGTGATAGTTGTCGGTTAGAGAATTTCCCACAGCAGCATTTTATTTAATATACATCAGTTATTGTATTTTTATATACATCTCATATATTATTGTATACTTATATACATTCAAAGGTTTCAATATATTTTTAGTCAGCATTTCTTTAAATTGCAATTACTTTTAAACTACGTATATTGTGTAAGAGTTAGTAGATCATGAGTTGAGTATAGCCAAGGTAAGTCTTCATTCTTACTCCATTTCAAGCCTATGTGTTGTCAGATTTCAAAGTTGCATACTTGTACATTCAATGTACTGATGCCAGTTGGTCTGCATCGCATTATAATGCAGACGCAGGTAACGAGGATCGACATCCAGCGCATCGTTGATCCAGTTGATCACTCCAGAGTTGATTGGTGAGCCTCCTTGCATTTTGGAGGACATCTTTTTATTGCTTTCTAGATTAGTTCAATATAATGTTGTAGGGTTTGTCCCAACAGTTTTCTCACTCAGTTTAGAGGCTTCATAGACAATTAGTAGTCGAGTAGTCCTTACTTTTCATTCTTAAGTTAAAGACTTGGTTGCCATTTCGTCCAGTTTCGAATGTTTAAACTTTTAAAACATTCCAGATAATATTATTGTTCATTTCATATGAGTTATTTCATTATTATAAGTATGATTGTTGTCTTCCGCTAAGTTAAGTAAGCTACACCAAGGGTTCGCTCGAGGCCAGCAATGGTCACCGAGTGTAGGTACCGCCCAGGGTATAGGCTCGGGGCGTGACAATGGATCAATTAGAAAAAAAAAACTTTTTATCCCGCAAAAATAGGAATAAGATATGTGTACATCCTACTTCCTAGATTCAACTGTAAGATGAATATGTTTTTCACTACTAAAATATGATATTGTGGAAGACATCATTTACATCAAGTTATGGTGATGTTAAACAATTTGATCATAAATCGTGACAAATTGCCTATCAAAAAGTCATGGTGATCGTCAAAAATTTGTTCTCAAACCTGGATGAATCACCATAATATTTTCAGCATTAACGATAATATCATACTATTTAATTTATCTCTTGATATATTTGGGATAGTTCTGAAAGAAGTGGAACTGATACACTCCCTACTAGTACTGTTGAGCTCTGTCCATTTAAACTTTGTAATTTCATCATTCTCTTTCTATTAAACTAAAACTATGCTCTTGAAAACTCAATGATATATTAATGTGTGCGTAGATCTTTTCCAGCACATTTCAATGGAATGTTTTTTCTTTACTAATCATGAATAGCTTGATTCTATGGGTTGAAATCTCTCGTTTCGAGAGGGTTAAACACGGTGAAGTTAGGAATTTTAGCTAAACAAATTTTTGATGATCAACCAATTATGGGATAACGAGTGATGAACTTGTATAAGTGGTAGCTATCAGAAAGAAAGTCGTGAAGGACACTACAATAGCAATTTGGAATGCTAGTTTATCCATTAATATTTTATTAAATTCATTTTAAGGTTAGTTAACATTTCTCTTTCTTGACCTTTCTAGTAAATTGTAACTTAAAGACCTCTCTATTACCATTCCTATATTCAATTATGCTAATCTAGGAATTCTTCCTTTTTGCTCTCATTCTTTGTCCTCAATGACTTGAAATGTTTCTATATTTCGAGTTATCCCAATACATTGTTCGTACATTTATGAGAAAGAATCTCAACTATATTTCTTTGCACTTCTCAATTTTTATTGTTATAACTTATAACGCCATTGTGAAATCACTATAACCATACAAAATAGTAAATTCTTTGAAATGTACTTCATCTCCATTAAAGACTCATTGTCCTTCACTTCCAATATAATATTTTTACTTAAATAGTCTTGCTTATAGAGAGTAAGATACGCCAATATTGAAGAGGCATTTTTAGTTAAGGTAAGAATTCTTCTTATTCCCTTTAGATAATGATGAAAGAGAATGTGGACCATTTTTCTCGAGATGATAATTTTGTGCCCTCCTAATATGATGCACACAATTCCTTTTTGTAGCTAAAAAAGTTAGAAGGTATAGTCGATAAGTTGGAGACCTGGCATCGATCTATCATCCTCATCTACTTTTACTTGGTTGCACATTCTTCATGCAAGGCGATTCAAACCAAAGGTAGGATTTTCTACCTTTAAGTCATTGTCATAAGTACTTGAACATGAGCAGGGCTTCAATGTAAACCAGATGTCTCTACAATATAAGTTTAATGGTTAGAGGGACATAATTTCATTAGATTTTCTTGATAAAGGTGTATTAGAGTTTGATATCTAAATAGTAAATCACCCTTGGTCATTGTGCATATTGGGAGTTCATTGAGAGAATCAACAAATTCTATTCATATTGTCCTCAAATTTTTGGAGGAGCTAGAAAACTCTTCAGGACTACTTCATCTTTGGTGATCGATAATCTTTTATCAGTATCTACAATATATGGAATTTAAATTTCTTATATTCCTACACAATCCGAATGTAAGTAGTTGTGAAGGGGGATGAAGGTATTTTCTATATGAGGAACTCACAAAAATCTTGGAAATTTCATATTTTAACTGTTTTGAAAATATTACATGATTGACATTTCTTTAGAATATTTGATATTTCTATAACTTCCTAAATTACCCCGAAAACCCTTTTTTAAATATTAATTTTTTGGTCATATAGGCCATTTTATTAATTATCAAAGAATGAAAATAAAGTTTTGGCCCAAGCCCAACAATAATTTGATTAGGGTAAAGACCACATTCATTAACCCTATCTATAAAAGCTAGCTTCAACTTCCTCTTGAGATCACCTTCATTTCCTCTTACTATGTTGCCTCCTTGCTCACAGCTGAATGTTAAACTACTCCTTATTCTCTTGTGGGATGTACAAGCTCCCTATTCCAACATTCTCTTCTCTCTTCTTCTCATACAAGATGTGTCACTCAACCAAGGTAACATAACTCCTACCTTTTTCCTTCCTTTATTCATCACTGATCTAACTCTTTGTTACTTATCCATGTGAAAGAATTTGCTGTTGGAAAACATTATTCAAGAATTTTAAAATTTTCTTTTGAGTTTAAAAAATGGATAAAAGGGAAAATTCATTTATGGGGAGAATCAAAGGAAACTATTCAGTTTCTTACGTAGAAGATGTTAATTACTTTATTCCAAATTACACATGTAGTCATTATACAATATATATATATATATATATATATATATATATATATATATATATATATATATATATATATATATATATATATATATATATATATATATATATATATATATATATATTT